>CP139886.1:4387500-4390000 GCA_034423695.1 Penicillium polonicum | reverse complement strand
ACTCGCCAGTTCGCTCGGCGGCTTGGCCGTCGGACTCGAAGTGGGCCGAGGGGCTCGAAGGGGCACACCTTCCCGGCGACGGGGCCGACGGGGCCTTCGATGGGGTACTTCTAAGCGTGCCCCTCGGCCCCAGCATCGAGAGGGGCCCCGGGCAGGGGGGCCGGATAGGATGAGTTGAAGACGGGGGCGGTGGGCCTCGGCTGGGGGGCACCTTCCCGGCGACGGGGCCAAAGGGGCGTTTGATGGGGGTAGTTCCAGGCGTGACACCCTCGCCCCGGCATCGAGAAGGGGGCCCCTGGCAGGGGGGCCGGATAGGATGATCTTGGGTACTCGCCAGTTCGCTCGGTGGCTTGCGGTCGGACTCGAAGGGGCACACCTTCCCGGGCTCGGGGGTGGAAGGGGCCTTCGATGGGGGATACTCCGACCATGCCCCTTCGCCCCGCCATCGAGGAGGGGGCCTGGCCACATGGGGCGGGTTGTGGCGACTTCAATTGGGGGGCGGGGTGGGCGCCTTCGAGCAGGCCGGGGGCTCGGGGGGCCCACCCCCGAAGGCACGCCCGAAGGACCAACCACGTGACTTTACGACTTTTCAAACGACCAAGTCCCACGAAAATCGGAAATGTCACTCAGCTTTTCGAAAAGTGGCCCACTTTGTATGGTGTTTTTGTCGTGCACGGACCACCCCCATACAAAAACGTCCCCCGCAGCAATTTCTAGCCACTTTAACTGCATTTTGAACTTTTACACCCCAAATGGGGTCGGTGAGTCTGTGTAGGAGCGACCGGGCCCAACGGTCTGGGGCTGAGGGATTGCGGATGGGTGACTGCAGCTGCGTTGTGTTATGTGAGTGCCGGGGCGCCGGCGGATCTTACGGTGGGGGCCCTGGCAGGGTGACTGCGGTAGGCCCCCGGCGCCCCGGCCCCCACGCCACCACGCGCCACAGGCGGTCCTCAGTCCCCCAGTCCCGGGGTGGGGGACATGGCGCCGGCGAGGGGCCCCGGGCGAGGGGGCGGCCGGCGGTGCCCGCGCCCCAGGGTAGGGGGCATGGGGCGCCAGTTGGCGCGGCGGGGAGCGGCCGCCCGGCGGACGGGCCGGTGGGCAGTTGAAGCGGGGGCGGGCGAGCGCGAGGCGCGAGGCACGAGGCCCGGGGTGCGGGGGCCCGACGGGGGCACCATCCCGGGGAGGGGGGGTGGGGGGACATGGCGCCGGCGAGGGGCCCGGGGCTTGTTGGTGGGCGGAGGGGGGCTGGCCAGCGAGGGGGCCACATTGGAGGGGGGCATGGCGCCGGCGAGGTCCCCCGGCGGCAAAGTGGGCATTGAGGGCAAATTGGCCAGTTGGTACGGGGTCGCAATTTCCCCCGACTCTCGATATATATATTCTACACTGCAGTGGTGAACACCACTAGCAACATGGCCCATCGATATATATATATCCATACATATGCCTCCCCCGAAGGCTGGGGGGGGTACGCCGGGGTGGGAGGGCCCCTGGGGCTCCCGGGGGGTCCACCCCCGAAGGCACGCCCGAAGGGCCCATCACGTGACTTTACGAATTTTCAAACGACTAAGTCCCACGAAAATCGGAAATGTCACTCAGCTTTTCGAAAAGTGGCCCACTTTGTATGGTGTTTTTGTCGTGCACGGACCACCCCCATACAAAAATTGTCCCCCGCAGCAATTTCTAGCCACTTTAACTGCATTTTGAACTTTTACACCCCAAATGGGGTCGGTGAGTTCGTGTAGAGATGAGGTAAAACTCATCTTTGCATCTTCCCTGCCAGGCTGATCCCTCTCCGGTTCTGATGGTTGCTGCCTTGTGCCGCATCTCAGCGCTGGGGGGTTCACCCACCGCAGTGGTGGTACCCGGGACCCAGCAACGCTTGATCCCCTCCGTATCCTCCTCCCCGCGTAGTGTCGCATTCGTGTTGACGCCCGGCCTTGGTTGCTACGGGGCCCACGCCGCGCTGCGCCCCTGGTGCCCCCTGTGCTGTGTGACTGAAGCCCGGGGGCCTTTTGGCCCCCGGCATTGTTGGGGTCTGTGGATCGATGGCCGTTGGCTATACTCGAAACTCAGATTCCTGGAGGGAGCCGCCCCGTGGGATCCGCCGTTCGCCGGCGTTGTCCACGGGGTCTGGACCCTTCATCCGAGGGCCACATGCCGCAGCCTGCCAGCGCCTTCACGGGCGCCTGGTCGGATCAACTGCGTGCGGACTGGTGCTGAGGAGTTTAGTGGGGCAATTGGATGGTCTCAGTGTCCCCCCGGTACGCCGGGGGTGCCGCCGCGACCGGGCGCCTTGTGCGCCCCTTCCATTTAACTACATTCTACCCTTCGGGGGGCTCCCCGACTCCCCGCCGCAAGGTGGGTGGGCCCCCGGGACGTCTTGCCATGAAGTTACCTGGTTGATTCTGCCAGTAGTCATATGCTTGTCTCAAAGATTAAGCCATGCATGTCTAAGTATAAGCAACTTGTACTGTGAAACTGCGAATGGCTCATTAAATCA
>CP139886.1:4377500-4380000 GCA_034423695.1 Penicillium polonicum | reverse complement strand
AGGGCCCATCACGTGACTTTACGAATTTTCAAACGACTAAGTCCCACGAAAATCGGAAATGTCACTCAGCTTTTCGAAAAAGTGGCCCACTTTGTATGGTGTTTTTGCACGGACCACCCTTACGGTCCCCGCAGCAATTTCTAGCCACTTTAACTGCATTTTGAACACCCCAAATGGGGTCGGTGAGTCTGTGTAGAGATGAGGTAAAACTCATCTTGTTTCCCTGCCCCTCTCCGGTTCTGATGGTTGCTGCCTTGTGCCGCATCTCAGCGCTGGGGGTTCACCACCGCAGTGGTGGCCCGGGACCCAGCAACCTCCCCGCTGTCGCACATACGGGGGCCGCGCTGCGCCCTGCCGTGGTGACGCCCGGGGCCTTTGCCCCCGGCATTGTTGGGGTCTGTGGATCGATGGCCGTTGGCTATACTGAAACTCAGATTCCTGAGGGAGCCGTGGGATCCGCCGCTCGCCGGCGTTGTCCACGGGGTCTGACCCTTCATCCGAGGCCACATGCCGCAGCTCGCCAGCACGGGCGCCTGGTCGGATCTGCGTGCGGACTGGCGCTGAGGAGCTGGGTCTCAGTCCGTGCCGGGGGGGCGCCTGCGCCCCTTCCATTTAACTCTGGGCTCCTCGCCGCAAGGGGGGTCGGGCCCCATGAAGTTACCTGGTTGATTCTGCCAGTAGTCATATTGTCTCAAAGATTACATGCATGTCTAAGTATAAGCGAATGGCTCAAGTTGTCATGATAGTACCTTACTACATGGATACCGCGGTGGTAGATTTGTAAAAACCCGACTTCAGGAAGGGGTGTATTAGATAAAATCAATAATCGCACCCGGCGATGGTTCATTCAAATTTCGCCCTATCAACTTTCGATGGTAGACCATGGTGGCAACGGGTAACGGGGAATTAGGTTCGATCCGAGCCGGCTACCACATCCAGCGAGGCAGGCGCAACAATCCCGATACGGGGGAGAATACTGATACGGGGTTTTGGGTCTCGTAATTGGAATGAGAACAATTTAAATCCCTTTAACGAGGAACAGGCGTCTGGCCAGCGGTAATTCCAGCCCAATAGCGCATATTTGCCGCTCGTAGTTGAACCTTGCCGGTCCGCCTCACCGCGAGTACTGGTCCGGCTGGGCCTCCTTCCGGGGAACCTCATGGTCGGGGGAACCAGACTTAGAGTGTTCGCAGTTGGTCGAATAATAGGACGTGCGGCGCTAGGACCGCCGTCATGAGGATAGTCGGGGGCGTCAGTCGAGGTGAAAATTTGCTGAAGACTACTGCGAAAGCAAAAGGATGTTTTCATTAATCAGGAACGAAAGGGATCGAAGACGATCAGATACCGGTCTTAACCATAAACTATGCCGACTAGGGATCGGACGGGACGACCGTTCGGCACCTCACGAGAAATCAAAGCCCTGGGGGTATGGTCGCAAGGCTGAAACTTAAAGAAATTGACGGAAGGGCACCACAAGGCGTGGAGCCTGCGGCCGGACTCGCCAACACGGGAAACTCACAGGTCCAGACAAATAAGGATTGACAGATTGAGAGCTCTTCTGATTTGGATGGTGCATGGCCGTTCGAGTTGGCGGAGGATTTGGTTAAGCGCGATAACGAACGAGACCTCGGCTCGGTCCCATCGGGCCGCATTTGGGGACTATCGGCTCAAGCTGGCGGCAATAACAGGTCTGTGATGCCCTTGTCTGGGCCGCACCGACAGGGCCAGCGAGTACATCACCTTAACCGAGAGGTTTGCCCGTGCGATCATTATTGCTCTTCAACGAGGAATGCCTAGTAGGCACGAGTCATCAGCTCGTGCCGATTACGTCCCCGCCCTTTGTATCGGGCCATCGAGGCTTAGGAGGGTTGGCAACGACCAGAGCCGAAAACTTGGTCAAACTCGGTCATTTAGAGGAAGTAAAGTCGTAACAAGGTTTCCGTAGGTGAACCTGCGAATCATTACCGAGTGAGCCCTTGGGTCCAACCTCCACCCGTGTTTATTTTACCTTGTTGCTCGCCTTACACGCCCCCGCGCCCGCCGAAGACACCCCCGAATCCCGTCTGAAGACGAAGTCCGTTTTAAAACTTTCAACAACGATCCCGGCATCGAAAAGAACGTACGTGAATTGCAAATTCAGTGAATCATCGAGTTTTGAACGCACATTGCGCCCCTGGTATTCCGGGGGCATGCCTGTCCGAGCGTCACAGCCCGGCTTGGGCCCGTCCTCGATTCCGGGGACGGCCAGGCAGCGCACCGCGTCCGTCCTCGAGCATGGGGCTTTGTCACCTGCCCGGCCGGCGCCGATCAACCCAACCTTATCCAGGGACCTCGATCAGGTAGGGATACCCGCTGAACTTAAGCATATCAATAAGGAGGAAAGAACCCAGGGATTGCCCCAGTGAGTGAAGCGGCAAGAGCTCAAATTTGAAAGCTGGCGGGGTCCGCATCTGCAGAGGATGCTTCGCGGTCCCCATCTATGCCCTGAACGGACGTCGTA
>CP139886.1:4370000-4372500 GCA_034423695.1 Penicillium polonicum | reverse complement strand
TGTTCCTCGTTAAGGGATTTAAATTGTTCTCATTCCAATTACGAGACCCAAAAGAGCCCCGTATCAGTATTTATTGTCACTACCTCCCCGTATCGGGATTGGGTAATTTGCGCGCCTGCTGCCTTCCTTGGATGTGGTAGCCGTTTCTCAGGCTCCCTCTCCGAATCGAACCCTAATTCCCCGTTACCCGTTGCCACCATGGTAGGCCACTATCCTACCATCGAAAGTTGATAGGGCAGAAATTTGAATGAACCATCGCCGGCGCAAGGCCATGCGATTCGTTAAGTTATTATGATTCACCAAGGAGCCCCTGAAGGGCGTTGGTTTTTTATCTAATAAATACACCCCTTCCTGAAGTCGGGGTTTTTAGCATGTATTAGCTCTAGAATTACCACAGGTATCCATGTAGTAAGGTACTATCAAATAAACGATAACTGATTTAATGAGCCATTCGCAGTTTCACAGTACAAGTTGCTTATACTTAGACATGCATGGCTTAATCTTTGAGACAAGCATATGACTACTGGCAGAATCAACCAGGTAACTTCATGGCAAGACGTCCCGGGGGCCCACCCACCTTGCGGCGGGGGAGTCCCGGGAGCCCAGACCCCCGAAGGGGTAGAATGTAGTTAAATGGAAGGGGCGCACAAGGCGCCCGGTCGCGGCGGCACCCCCGGCGTACCGGGGGGACACTGAGACCATCCAATTGCCCCCACTAAACTCCTCAGCACCAGTCCGCACGCAGTTGATCCGACCAGGCGCCCGTGAAGGCGCTGGCAGGCTGCGGCATGTGGCCCTCGGATGAAGGGTCCAGACCCCGTGGACAACGCCGGCGAACGGCGGATCCCACGGGGCGGCTCCCTCCAGGAATCTGAGTTTCGAGTATAGCCAACGGCCATCGATCCACAGACCCCAACAATGCCGGGGGCCAAAAGGCCCCCGGGCTTCAGTCACCACAGCGGGGCACCAGGGGCGCAGCGCGGCATGGGCCCCCCGTAGCAACCAAGGCCGGGCGTCAACACGAATGCGACACTACGCGGGGAGGAGGATACGGAGGGGGATCAAGCGTTGCTGGGTCCCGGGTACCACCACTGCGGTGGGTGAACCCCCCCAGCGCTGAGATGCGGCACAAGGCAGCAACCATCAGAACCGGAGAGGGGATCAGCCTGGCAGGGAAGATGCAAAGATGAGTTTTACCTCATCTCTACACAGACTCACCGACCCCATTTGGGGTGTAAAAGTTCAAAATGCAGTTAAAGTGGCTAGAAATTGCTGCGGGGGACAATTTTTGTATGGGGGTGGTCCGTGCACGACAAAAACACCATACAAAGTGGGCCACTTTTTCGAAAAGCTGAGTGACATTTCCGATTTTCGTGGGACTTAGTCGTTTGAAAATTCGTAAAGTCACGTGATGGGCCCTTCGGGCGTGCCTTCGGGGGTGGACCCCCCGGGAGCCCCCCGGGGGCCCTCCACCCCGGCGTACCCCGCCCCCCAGCCTTCGGGGGGGAGGCATATGTATGGATATATATATATCGATGGGCCATGTTGCTAGTGGTGTTCACCACTGCAGTGTAGAATATATATATCGAGAGTCGGGGGGGGGGAAATTGCGACCCCGTACCAACTGGCCAATTTGCCCTCCAATGCCCACTTTGCCGCCGGGGGGACCTCGCCGGCGCCATGCCCCCCTCCAATGTGGCCCCCTCTCAACTGGCCAACCCCCCTCCGCCCACCAACAAGCCCCGGGGCCCCTCGCCGGCGCCATGTCCCCCCACCCCCCCTCCCCGGGATGGTGCCCCCGTCGGGCCCCCGCACCCCGGGCCTCGTGCCTCGCGCCTCGCGCTCGCCCGCCCCCGCTTCAACTGCCCACCGGCCCGTCCGCCGGAGCGGCCAACTCCCCCGCCGCGCCAACTGGCGCCCCATGCCCCCTACCCTGGGGCGCGGAGCACCGCCGGCCGCCCCCTCGCCCGGGGCCCCTCGCCGGCGCCATGTCCCCCCACCCCGGGACTGGGGGACTGAGGACCGCCTGTGGCGCGTGGTGGCGTGGGGGCCGGGGCGCCGGGGGGGCCTACCGCGAGGGTCACCCTGCCAGGGCCCCCACCGTAAGATCCGCCGGCGCCCCGGCACTCACATAACACAACGCAGCTACAGTCACCCATCCGCAATCCCTCAGCCCCAGACCGTTGGGCCCAGGTCGCTCCTACACAGACTCACCGACCCCATTTGGGGTGTAAAAGTTCAAAATGCAGTTAAAGTGGCTAGAAATTGCTGCGGGGGACGTTTTTTGTATGGGGGTGGTCCGTGCACGACAAAAACACCATACAAAGTGGGCCACTTTTTCGAAAAGCTGAGTGACATTTCCGATTTTCGTGGGACTTGGTCGTTTGAAAAGTCGTAAAGTCACGTGGTTGGTCCTTCGGGCGTGCCTTCGGGGGTGGGCCCCCCGAGGGCCCCCCGGGCCCCTTATGAAGGCGCCCACCCCGCCCCCCAATTGAAGTCG